>JAUMJJ010000023.1:7457500-7470000 GCA_033556795.1 Tapera naevia
ACAGTTTCATTTCATTGTTCTTAACGAACAAAACTTTACTTTCTATCACTCACCAAAGTTCTACCAGCAGACTAGAGCTCACAGGATAGCTACTACATAACAACAGGTCAGTCAGTGCTATCATCCCACTCACTGGATGATGAAGTGAAAGTCTCAGTTTGCAGTGAAGTAATTTATAGAGACACTTAAAACATTCTACCATAGTTTATAAATTAAAGTGTAATTCAACGTAACAAACAAAAGGCACCAAAAATGCAAAGCTAATAGCAATTCTTTTGCATTCACACATCACTATTGGCATACATCATTAAATATCCTGGACATGATTTTCACTAAGGTGTCCTGATTGTTAATAGGAAAATAAGCTTCTTTAGGTAAGGATTTAATCCTTCATTTATGATATCCACCTCCTTTGAGAAGTGACACATCAGCAAATACTAGAGAAAACTTGGAAGGGAATAAATATTAGTGCCAATTATATGCTTAGATAAGTTAGCAATGATCAGGGAATTATACAATAAAGTCTATATCCAGTACATTATGTTTTTAATGATCACTCTAACAAGCACTTAAGTAACTGTGATACACTAAGGAATGACCAATACCATTGCATAAGGGAAAGTTGAATATTACTAATCTCTTGCAATTTTACACATGCCATAAGAAAGAAAATTAAAGAAAAAATTGTTCTAAAAAAATCTTTGTTAAAGTTTATTAGTAGCAGCTAAGGAAACTAATGTCATGTTCACATGTCCATTTCCTCTCAGCAAAAGTGGAATGACATAAGTTGACACATAATAAATCGTGTTGTCTTAAAATGTTCTGTAAGGACATAACAAAAGTAAATGATGAGGTTAGAGAGGATTCAAATATGTCAAACTCAGCTTATGATCCTGCAGATGAATCCGAGTAAACTGGCATCTACTGTAAAGCTGTAGCTCCATAGAGCTGCAAGTTTCAGGTCAAGCATGTGATGGCTTTCCATGCATCTTTTCGGGGCTGGGCCCTCATTTAGCCTACTGAAAGGCAGGCAAAGAAATCTCAGAGCATAATATTACAGCTAAATGTATATACGCTTAAATAGCAGATTCGGAAGAATTTTCTAAGTGAAACATGCGTCTCTTCATTCTATCTACCGAACTGCTTTATCAATCTGAAAAGAACCATAAAATTAACTATAAATCAAACAATTCTTGATACTGAATACAAGTAAATAGTTCTGTAATGTGGGAGCAACTAGGGAAAGCATTGAGAGGAAAAAAGAGAATTCACCCTAGGGCAGGGAAAAAGAAGGAAGTTCTTCACAAAAGATGTAATCTTGATTTGGGAACTTGGGACAGGCAAGAAAGTCTGGTCTTTACTGAAATAAGTTCAGTAGTAATTGTATTAGGATTCAAAATATCAATTCTTTTTAAAAAGCTGTTTCTATTACTTGAACTTTCAGTTGTTCCAAGCTTTCCTAAAGAAAAAAACACAGGGAACGGGCACAGTTGCACCTCCATTACACTGCAATTCCAGTATAAAACTAATCTGAATTAGGGTATTCCACAGTTGAAAAAGTGCAGAACATGGGGCTTAGCATTTAGAGATTAGACCTTCAAAGATACCAGAGTAAAGACAAGGATATAAAATATTCCCAAATCATGGCATCCAGTAATGCACAATGGAAGAAACAGGTCACTTACATGTACACTTTAGTAGTCTCTAGCTAAAACAAGTTTGCACATTCCCTATCGACTGACTCTAGAACAAGAGAGAATGGACTTGGAAATAGTACCAAGCTCCTTATAATTGATACCTCTTGCCTAGACTCATCTACCACCATGACATTTATTCCCGTCACTCTGTCTCAAAAATTTCAACTGAAGTACCAGGGGTTCAAAGTCAGGAAAGAATCAGTGGTGGCCTGAAAAAAACTTATGGAGCTTGGGCTCATGAAATACTTATTTTAGGTGACACACACAAAAAAACAGACACCACAAAAGAAGATGCCCGATTACCACTTCTGTTGAGTATCAGAACAGTCAAGTAATTCTGAAAAAAAACCACTTAAGACTGTTTTCTATGCAAAGATTCATGTTTATGAAAGCATAGGTACAAAAAATCAGGGCTGAAGACATCACAGCACTTAAAAAATGCTGGTTATTTAGAATGGTGCATATTCAAAAGAAATATGAAACCAAGAAAATTGAAAGAGTAGGAATTCTCAAAAAAGAATCAGTATTTTGGAAGTGATACAGAACAAAAGCCAGCACTTGCTTTAAGAACTTCTTTGGGAGACAAAAAATAGGTAAACATTATCTGTAAATGCCTACTCTAGAGAACTGTTGTTCCCGCACCTCTCATCAGAATAAAACCCCACTTGCCAAAATGCCCAGTACTATGTGCTGTCAAACACAGGATGCTAACCTATGGAAAAAACGTATAGCTGTTTTTGTCACTTTCTGAAGGCTGACAAGTCTTACAGCACCTTTATTGTTTTCCCATCTTGCAGTATGAAGGACAGGAGCAACTTTTCATGTAGATTTTAACTGCAGGGGGCAAACTTGGGAGAAACATATTTTCAGTGAAGTTCTATGAAACTTATCACGACCAGGGTTGCATTCATAGCTGCAGCAATATTTATCTACATTAAAAGATTTTATGATTCAGAAAAGATCACTAATTGATCTGGTAGGACAACTATCACATTAATACATAATGTGATTCAGTCAAAAAAATTAATTAGACAACTAATGCTGTAACAGCATGATGGTACCATATTACCAAAGATTTATTCCGCCACCTATTTGAGGACCAGGTGCCAAATTAAAAGCACTTCTCAGCCAATTTTTTAAAAAAAATCAAGGAATTTGAGCTAAAAAAGCTAGACACACACATTACATAGGGAACAGTGATGTGAAAAGAACAATTTAATCTACATTCTGCAATCTTCTCCTGACCCATCTGCAGGAGAAGATTGCAGAATTGCATTTTAGCCTAACAGTGCAAGGTCTTACTTACCTACTAGATTTTTCTGAATAGCCTATTTGAGACTGTGCAATGAGCATGGGCTCCCACTCCCACCCGCTCCCTGTGAAAGGCACATCTCTTTCACTTTGTCCTAACAAACACAGAACATTATATATATATATATATATACACTAAACCAAAACAAAGCATTACACACCAAATCAAACACTGCATAAGTTTCACCTCCTTGGGAGAAAAGAGGAGAACAAACAACAAGCAGTCATACAGCTTAACATACTACTGGAAGACATTCAGATATAGCAGGATAATAGGATGCAGAATAAAGTACACCACAGGGGAAAAAGGACTATTTTTTTTTTTAACCACCTCAAACAGGGTTTTTGAGCTACAAAGAATTTTTTTGGGAGAGGTATCACCACAAATTTAATGTACATGAAAAATAGATCAAAGTTAACTAAAAATTCCTTAAAAAGAGTAAGCAATCAGTAAAATAATACGCACATCCTGTGGACTGGAATTATATTTTCTATTTCACTGGGAAAAACTATTGAGGAATAGTTACAATTTTTAATTAGGAAAAAGTCCTATAACTCATTTATTAAACACGTTTTCAATGGCTCCATTGTGAATTAAGGTCAAAACACAATTTCTAAATTCTCAACTATGACGTCGGATTAGCTTTATTGATTTTCTGCAAGATTTGTAGGAGCCCTCAATCATTATTTTGACAGTTTTATCATACAGTAATAGACTTCCTTTTAGATAATTACAGTTACTATGTTCAATTTCAATCTTTTGCAGGACTTTTCCTCAGATAATCACATCTAGATCATGTTCCTTTCTTTAGTCATACACATGCAATAAACTTTACATAACAGCACTAATTATTTTAACACTGTAATTTTAAGGTTTACCAAAACAAGTTCAAGGGTTACTTCTACAGAAACACCCTTTCATCTTTAAAATCTACTGCAAAATTAATGTAAGTAATGTGCATCTACTTTAGGAAAATATCAAGTAGAATAAGTAATGTTAATAGACCACAAACGTTATTTAAAGTTGATAAGTTTTATACATCTCTTGTTTCTTATCCTATCACCATGTCATTGCTGTTAATAGCCTGCATGTGTCTTCCTAATAACCTCTCCATAGCTACCAGCAGCCTACCCTTCAGGCCCCGTGAAAACATCTCTTCTCCCAACTGAACAACCCCCAGTTCTTTCAGCCTCTTCTGACAGGGTGGGTGCTCCAGCTCCTTTACCATTCTTGCAGCCTTGCAGTGAACTCACCTACATTGATCAACGCTTCCCTTGTACAGCTGCAGTTTAACCCAGAAGGAATCCAGAGTTCTGCTGCTCAGCTGAAGCAGTCTCAAAGGCATGCAATACCACAGTGCTGACTGTGCTACCACCATGAAACTATGCGACTGACTAGGACCAGATGTCATGTTTTCCTCTCCTGCCTGAAGGTTCTACATACATATTTTGCATGGTCTAGCCCACCTAATGTTTAACTATTAATTTAAAAATCATAGGAGATCTCAGCTGAAAGCATTATACTTTGTTGACCTGTCTACTTTCTTGTGATTTTTGATGAGTAGGTTCCAGTCTCCTTAGTCAAAGTGATTAAACTCAGGTAAGTTTATTGCTTGCAGGCTCTACCATCTTTTGGAGAAAGGAGATCCAAAAAATGAAGAAAGCCTGGATGTTGTTTTATTTTAACTAAAAGTTTGGAATGCCTAACCTAAGGAAAGTTTTCAAGGTCACAGACCCTACATGGAAAAAATAATCCCAGTGGCAGCCCTCAGCAAAATGTTTGTCATTGTAACATTTGTCAGTGAAACACATCCAGTGCTCTTTCAACTGCTTTTCAGTGTTTTCTCTGCTGTTTTTCACTGGCTGCTTAAGACAGCACTGAAGATGTCAAATACTTGGGTGTTTCTTTCAAATGACTCCTCCTGCATTCTGTTGTATACTCAATTTTTGAATTGAAATTCCTCAGTAATACCCTTCAGGGACGGCATTCACACCCTATTCAGCTTTTCAGCTTTTTGCTCAAGCAGAGTAATTTTGAAATAAAGTTAGCTCACACAATGCCTTTTTAGCTCACCCAATACAAAGGACGTAGACGCTGTCATTATTCAGCACACAGCTAGTGGTGAGATGTTCCAGTGAATGAATGCTTGTGCTTCAGCATAGTGCTGCATATTGGCCGGACACAAAAAAATCCCAGAGACTGCGCCCAGAACTCTTTATTTAACAAATTAAGAAAATCAACTACAACCACTTTCAAAATAGTTCCCTTTTGAGTTGACACACAGCTGCATATGATGCTGCCAACCTTCAAAGTAATTTTGCAGATTGCTTTCTGAAAGGCTGTTGAGGATCTCCTGTCTTGTGGGCTGGCACGTTGTGTTGATGTTAACTCGCTACTCACTCTTGCACAATGACATTTTCCAACTGAGGGTAAGAAAACATCTATACATGAATTTACATCCACTCGTACTAAGTGACGAGATCGAGTTGACCCTTGTCTCACCGTGACAGGTTAAAACATGTTCTATAACCATCTCTTTGTATCTCCCTTCCCACTCTTGGGCTATAGGGTTATTCTTGGGGTTTTTTTTCTGTGAGACCTTGTATGCTAGGGGAAGGTTTGAAGAGAAGTTTAAATTGGGTTTTTCACAGTGAAACACATTTTTAGAGAAGACAGCAAGGCCTGTCCCTGCTGCTGCTGCTAAGTTATGCTGAAGCAGCAACAGTTACACAGATGCTCGTGAATCTGCTATGGAAAAAATGCATCTCACACTAAAGGATGTTTACCTCCTGTGAGTTCGAATAAATCCATTTGTAGAAGCAGAAACAACTTCCTGTAGCTGAGGGCCATATCTAAAATCTGAGTCAACACTGGTCAAGCAGCTCACCAATGTGGAACGCTTAACGCCCAGCATGTTCTTTGTTTACTTAGGCCTTCTGTAATATATTCTCGAAAGAGAAGCTGGACTAGTTCAAAGAAAAGTAACTTTCAGGATCTGAAGGCAAACAGCTTTTCTAAGCAATACTGTCTCAAGAAAAATTCTCTCTAGCACCAATTTATCAGTGCACTACTGAGGCTGCGTTCATCAGACATTTATACAGAAATGGGAAGACTGAGTCATGCTCAGTACTATAGAAATGCTACTGAATTTTCTCTGAAAAAGTGGACAACAGACTTACAGAGGCTATAAAAAAAAATAGCCCCTCATTTTGTGTTCATCCATTTTTCCCTTTCTAGCTTAAAGAGGAAGGAGGAAATGAGTACATGTGGATTCAGAAGTGTCTAGTTCTCATAAATCCATGCCTGTCAAGTGCAAGATTGAATCCTTGCCTTTGCTTTGACACAAGCTCTCTATAGGACTGTGGCCAAGTTAATTAACTTGTTTATGGTTCAACTGTTTCATTTGTAAACTGGGAGGAGTATTTGGACCAAAACTCAAGTTGAATAAGCTGGTACTTTGGGATAATCAAGAATAAGGTGGGGTGGAGTGGTTAGAAACCTGGTCGTTTCAGCAATATTAACTTCAGTTGTGCATGCTGTCCAGAATAAGGGGAAATAAAACCAAATATTTTCCCACATATAAAAAGAAAAGAAAGATCAAGAGTGATGGCTTCACTAGATTAATGTCAGTATTCATGATGAAAGCACTGGGACTTTAGAACCACTTCCCAGTTTTTTCAGCAAGAGTTTTAACTCAGTTGCCTATTTTCACTTATAAGAGAAGTTTGCCGTGAACACCTACATGAGACCTGTTCTGTAACAGCATCTATCCCTACATGACAAGACTATTACACGGCAAATTAAAAAGAGGAGCTTGTTAACAGTCAATCTAATGGCAAAGGAAAAATAATTCTCTATTCCTAAAAAGAGAACAAGTGAAATACTGACAAGCAGATAAAACCGCCAGAGTATACTATAATTTCAGAGACATAATCCATTCTGGACATGGAAGCAGAGGAATCCTATTTGTTTCTGTTTTAAGGACGTAGAATTTGTTTTCACTAGTGCAACTACTGAGCTCTGAAAGCTGTCGCTATCCTACTAGCTTTCCATTTTCACTAAGGCAACTAAAGGAAGAATACAGATGTTTCCCACAGTCAAGAGGAAGAAATACAGTAATGACACATCTAAAAAACCGTAATTTTTTTTATTTTCCAGAGAGTGAACTTCTACTTTTGCAAGCACAGCTTAAACATCTAGTGTACTACTTGCTTCTGTCTTTGTAAAAATACTGCATTACCAGCATGAATCCAAAGACAGGAAGATGGAGAAATATAAAAATTAAGAGTAACTACAAATACTTGTTCAGAAACACTACTGTTGGTCAGTATTAAAAATGACACTTTCTCAAGACTCTGTGTTTAACAATATGTGTAGAAATGCAAAGAAACTGTAAATTATGCAATTTTATCTTTTTGAAAAGTGAAATCAACTGTCAGTCAATAGAATTCAAACTTAATGAACCACAGTCAAAAGCCACCCAGCAAAATACTCTTTAAGTAAAACGTTCTTGTTTTTTGATACTAATTGGCTTGAACAAAATTTCATTCATGTGGAAAAACACATGCAGAAGAGTACAACAGAACATTGCCAAGACATACTGTGCACCTGTAATTTTTGTTAGAAGGTAACCTATTGCCAAGTTAAGTTTTAGCATATTCAGCAGACATAAAAGTTAAGTTAGTGTTATAGTCAAGATTGTTTTTACAACAGCAATATATTGTATTTAGCATTTTCACAGTTTAAAAGACTAGTGGTTGCCCCTGTCATATATCTAGATTTATTAGGCATATAGCAAAATTTCTTAAATGTACTGTATTTTAACATAACTCCAAGCTAACAGCCTGAAATTAAATCCTTACTCCTGTGGATTCTGCATAAGTGCACTCTGGTAATTAGTCAATGATAATACTCTTCTGAAAGATGAAGCATATTGTACAGTATATGCACCAGGTAGCAAACACTTAGCAATCAAGGGAAAATGTGAAATAAGATTTATTCACACATATATTTTAACTCCTGGAGATTTAAGCAATTTGAGTAAGACCTTCTTCAGAGTTTAAATTAATTTCTAAAAGCTAAGTCTGAAGCATTTTCTAGGAGAGGTGACACAACTTGAAATTAATTTTAGATTATTAAGGGGTTTTGACACACAAGGAGCTCACATTTAGGTAGTGTTCTCAGAGCAAACAGATTATGTTATGTATGCTGTATAAATATACTAGTCAATTTTGAAGTCAGAGTTTTGAATTACCTTTTATTATACATTGTCTAAAATTTAATAATGGTAGTTGTACTGTGCAATTCTTAATGCTGCAGAATGCCTGTTTTAGAACTGTTTTCTAATTCTTGCCTTCCATCTCTCTGCCTTCACTTGGCAAATGGACTGTAGCTGCATTTCAACAGAAGCAACGGATACTAGCACTGCTCTGCTGAACTGCTCATCTTGAGCATATAAACTACATTTCATTGACTTTTTTTTTTAAACATTTCACCAAAAGCTGAGTGTAGGCAGTCTGATGATATTGTTTTTTTTCCTTTAAATTTGCTTATTAAATAGCTAATAGAAAGTATAGAAAGGTGGGAGGGTACTCTGACCTTATATACATGTTACTGTCACACTAATGATCAAGAGCAGGTAGTATTTAACATTGTTATCTAAGTGAAAATAAAAAGAGGGCAGAAAAGGTAAGATGAAAAAAATGTGTAAATTTTTGCAATTCCTTCTCTTTAAGTAGTTGCAACTAGGTATTTCTATTCCCGATTAACATCTTCACCAATGTCCTGGAGGATGCAAAAGAGTATAATTTCCTTAAGTTTGCAGATGACACCAAACTGGAGGCAGGACTGCCTTTGAGAGGGGCCTAGACAGACCAGTAGGAGGAACAGGCCAGCAGAAATCTCATGAAATTTAATAAGAGCAAATGTAGAGTCCTGTACTTGGGATGGAGAAACCCATGGCAACAATGTAGGCTGGGACAGACTGGCTGGGGCTCTGCAGAAAAGGATCTGGGCTTCCTTGTGGGGCAGCCAGCTGAACGTGAGCCAGCACTGTGTAATGGCAGAGAAGGCAGAAAACAGTAACCTGGGCTTTACTAAAATAACCAGAGCCAGAACACTTAGGGAAGTGATTAACACCTTTGCTTAACATTTATTAGACTACATGCAGAATATTGTTTTGGAACCTGGAATTCAAGACCTGAATTCAATATCTTGAAAAGAATCTATGTCTCTAAGTAGGTAACTTATCTATTTTAATGACAACATTAATTGTATTATTCTTTTTAGGACACAGATATAACTGCAATATATGATGTCACGTTTACAGGGTTTCCATTATACTTGTATAAGGTACCCTCTCCCTCTGGCCCCACAGTTTTGTTTGGAATTAATCTTCCATACATTGATAGAATAATCTGAAAGATTTAATAAGGTAATAGGCAGAAAAATTATTACACTGCTCAGTTGAATAACAAGTTTTGAGCACATTATTTCCATAGCTCAGAATCCCAATAGAACGTGAAGTTTATCACAGACTGAAAACTGGCACACAAGGCTCCCCTACTCAAACCCAAATAGTAAAAACACTACAAGGATATGTTTTGTTCACATCCAGAAACTGTATACTTTGCTTTGACAACATGTGGAATGGTGATAACTGGTTTTGATATATTTAAAAAACCAGTAAGTGGTATAGAGGTCAATTCTAAGCACTATTACTTCATGTAAGAAAACTGTAGAGAACTCAACAGTATTTTTGAGTGCAACAGCATTACACTGCATAATTAGGGAATTTGGTGTGAAATCACAGTATTCTCAACTCTAAGATCAAAGTCACTGGAAAAGAAAAAAAAAAAAGGCTATGAAGACGACCATTTTCTGGAATGGAAGAAGACTACACCACAAGGTGTACAATTTCCCACAATACTTATAACTTCTGGACAGAAATTTAGTTGATGTTCTGTATTTATTCTAAAAGTAATACTAAAGGTATTGTACTGTTAGTTACTCTAAATTCTATAATGGCAAGCTCCTTTCCTAAGAGTACAGGCTAATTGGTAGACCGCTTCTCCATCATTAGTATTGATGATGTCTTCATAGAAAAAGATTTACTTTTTGTTTTCAACAGATTTTGTTGCCTACCTTGCAAAAACTTTCGCTTACGAAGATGCGCACACTATAAACAACTTCTACCTGATACAACATAGAATCATAGAATCATCTGGTTGGAAAAGACCTCTGAGATCATCAAATCCAATCGTACCTGTCCTCTTACTAAACCATGTCCCTAAGAAACTCATCTACTGGCTTTTTAAACACCTCCAGGGATGGTGACTCAACCACATCACTGGGCAGGTCTTCCAGTGCCCAACCACCCTTTCATGTGAAGAAATTTTTCCTGATGGCTAATCTGAACCTCCCCTGGCGCAACTTATGGCCATTTCCTCTCGTCCTATCACCTGTCACATGTGAGAAGAGACCAACACCCGCCCCACCACAAACTCCTTTCAGGTAGCTGTAGACAGTGATGAGGTCTCCCATCAGCCTTCTCTTCTCTAGGCTAAGCAACCTCAGTTTCCCCAATTCCTCCTCAGAGGACTTGTTCTTCAGCCCCTTCACCAGCCTCGTTGCCCTTCTCTGGATGCGCTCCAGCACCTCAATGTCCTTCTTTTAGTGAGGGGCCCAGAACTGAACACAGTACTCAGCATAAGCCAGCAGTGTGCCAAAGTGGCCAAGAAGGCCAATGGTATCCTGGCCTGCATCAGGAATGGTGTGGCCAGCAGGACTAGAGAAATTTTCATCCCCTTATACTCGGCACTCGTTAGGCCACACCTTGAGTACCGTGACCAGTTCTGGGCCCCTCAGTTTAAGAGAGATGTCATAGAATCATAGAATCTTCTGATTGGAAGAGACCTCTAAGATCATCAAGTCCAACCACACCCATTATCTGCTAAACCACGTCCCTCAAAAACTCATCTATCCTTTTTTTAAAAACCTCCAGGGATGGTTGATTCAGCCACCTCCCTGGGTAGCTGTTCCAGTGCCTGACCACACTTTCAGTAAAGAAATTCTTCCTAATATCTAGCCTGAACCTCCCCTGGTGCAACTTATGGCCATTTCCCCTTGCCCTATCACCTGTCACTTGAGAGAAGAGATCAACACTCGCTCTGCCACAACCTCTTTTCAGGTAGCCATAGACAGCAATGAGGTCTCCCCTCAGCCTCCTCTTCTCCAAGCTAAACAACCCCAGTTCCCTCAGCCGTTCCCTGTAGGACTTGTTCTCCAGCCCCTTCACCAGCCTCGTCACCCTTCTCTGGATGCACTCAAGCACCTCAATGTCCTTCTTGTACTGAGGTGCCCAGAACTGAACACAGTACTCGAGGTGTAGCCTCACCAGTGCCGAGTACAGGGGAACAATCACCTCCCTTGTCGAGATGCGGGAGTGTGTCCAGAGGAAAGCAACGAAGATGGTGAAGGGGCTGGAGCACAAGCCCTACGAAGAGCGACTGAGGGAGCTGGGGTTGTTTAGCCTGGAGAAGAGGAGGCTCAGGGGAGACCTTATTGCTCTCTACAACTACCTAAAAGGAGATTGTAGGCAGGCAGGGGTTGGTCTCTTCTCTCAGGCAACCAGTGACAGAACAAGAAGATATGGTCTCAAGCTTCGTCAGGGGAGGTTTAGGCTTGATATTAGGAAAAAATTCTTCACTGAAAGGGTGATTTGCCAATGGAATGCATTGCCCAGGGAGGTGGTGGAGTCACTGTCCCTTGAAGTGTTTAAAAGCAGATTGGATGAGGGGCTTAGTGCCATGGTTTAGATGACGAGTAGGTGTTGGTGTTGGGTCATAGGTTGCACTCACTCTCAAAGGTCTTTTCCAATCTTGTGATACTGTGATACTGTACTCAAGGTGCAGCTTCACCAATGCTGAGTACAGAGGCACAATCGTTTCCCTTGTCCTGCTGGCCACGCTGTTTCTGATAAATGCTGTGTTTAAAAACACAGCCAAAACATACCTTCTTTATATTCTAAATAGACTACTATATGGTTTGTGTGTCTTTTAAATACTATATGTGTTACACAAAATCTTTTCATCCTTTCTGTTGTCTAATTCTATGGTTTAAAGTCTATACACAAGGAAGCCAAAGATAATACCAAACAAGTAATTTGTGTAATACAGCAGTACTCTGTGTTGCAGTAAAGATATGTTTCAGTAGCATGGAATATTACCGGAACAATACGCTGCATGCTTCTCCTGATCTCTATCATCCACACATTTTTGTAGAAGCAAAACAATTTAGCACCATGAATTGATTAGTGAAAGTAATAGTACAGCTACAGTACTCTCCTCTCCCAGAGGGAAAGCTTTTTTCAATTTTAAAGGGGAAAAATTAAAAACACAAACCCAAGACTGACTGAGACTTGCAGCTCATTAAAGCTGGGGTGATTTCCACTATACAGAATTCTATCGATCTCCATAGTCCACAGCAGACAA